>JAVTVY010005272.1:0-38923 GCA_036873755.1 Hanleya hanleyi
ACTAGCAATAGAAAACTGATTTGGGATTGGCGACCCATAATCAATGTGCAAACCGATGCTTGTCCTGTTTCTGCTGGAGCTTTCTGCAACATGGACTATACTTATATTGTGTGGCATATCGATAAGCCTGAGCTTGCTTCTTCGCATATAAATATTCAGGAATTAGCTATGGTAGTGGAAGCTGCAGAAAGGTGGTGTGAAATGTGGCGTGACAAAAAAGTTCTTGTATATACAGATAATCTAGCTACTGCCTGTATTATAAATAAAGGAACTACGGGCTCCATAGAGGCCCTTGGGTTATTAGATAGACTGGCAAATTTGTGCTTAGAATATGATTTTGCTATACATGCTATATTCTTTCCCGGCGTTTGTAATGGCCTGGCAGATTCGATTAGTAGGTTTCATGTCCCTGGCCAAATGGGCAGATTTTCTGATATTTTGTATAGACAGTTCTATTTGCCTGAACCAATTTTGTATTGGCTTCCAAATCATATATCTCATAAGTCTATGTGTTTTATCTCAAAACAGATCAGGCAATGGCAAACTTATTACATCAACTGGACTACGAGTCATTGTATTGGGAGTCTAAGGCACTGTCTACCTCAACTCGTCGGTCCTACCTGTCGCAAATGAACTGTTTTCGTAAATTTTGTGCTAGCATTAATGAACTACCTGTACCAGTTGCAACTGTAACCCTGTTGCGTTATGTTAGTTATCTGGCGAGGTCTAAAGCTCTATCTACCATTAAGCAATATCTCCATGCAGTGAGGGTACTTCACAGAGAGCATGAGTTACCAGACCCCCTTAAAGATAACTGGAGGGTAAGGTCTCTCCTTTTAGGTATCAAGCGGGTTAAGGGATCGGCCCCTTCTTTTAAGTTGCCGCTGACGTTGCCTCACTTGCTGGAGATACGGCTCCAACTTAACATGAATGCCTTGCCAGATTTACAGTTATGGGTCACTATCATCACTGGTTTTTTGGGGTTGTTACGTATCAGTAATATAACTAGCCCCACAGATAAGACTATTCAATCTAAATGTGTGTTGCTTTCAGACATGCGGGTGGTCTCTAGAGGCATTATTTTAAGAATTCGTGCCTCTAAGACTATACAATTTAACCAGAGGACTCACGAGGTGGCTCTACCTTTTTTGCCCGACAATCCCATATGTCCAGCCTCTGCCATAGTAAATTTTTTGGTTATGTCTGGGCCTCTGGGGGAAGATACACCACTTTTTTCATACATGTGTGGGGGGCGGCTTGTTGCGTTATCAGACTCTGGGTTCAGATCTAAATTTGGCGCACTTCTGTACAAAATTGGGTTACCACCCTCAGAGTACAATACACACTCACTAAGACGGGGAGGTACGTCGTGGTTGGTTACAGCAGGTGTGCCACTGCCCGTGATTCGAGCCATGGGGGATTGGAAAAGCGACTGTGTGTTTCAGTATATTAAACCGGACCATACTAGTGTTCTTAAAATTTTCCAGTCTTTGTCATACTCTTAATTCTGTTCCCTACCTCCTACATGTGTATGGTTTGGGGTATCTGATCTCTCAGTGATATATCATTATACATGTACCTCGCTATAGAATTGTAATACATGTATGAACGGTTTTATATGCTTTTAGTCATATGTGCAGTACTGGGTTTATAATGCGTCATTTATGCTAGTCGAATACATGTATCTGCTACAATAATGGCTGTTGTATGCGCAGGTCAGTTGTAGACACTAATTCTGTGATCATAGCATGCATATTGGCTGTTCTTAAACATTGTGTAGTTTTAGTCGATAATTTGTGTTAGTAATAAATTATCAAGCCCATCCCTGTGTTGTGTTTTGGGCCAAACTATATGAGTTGACGTAAAACACAGCCCAGGGATATTTTTCTGCGGTATACGTCATCAGTTCTTGGGCAGTGGTGGCGCTGCAAGCGCCCGTGCAAAGTCATGATTTAAGGCGCCATTGTGCTTTGTTTCCGCAGTCAGCTTTCTGCTTGCAAGCGTGCAGCTGTTTTTAGATGTCTCGTGCCTGTTTATGTGCACCCAACCCTCCCACACCAGTTCTAAGATTAATAGTATTAATTGCATGGTTTAATCGAATAATAAGATAGTATAGTGGGTATCTGATCTCTCAGTGATATATCATTATACATGTACCTCGCTATAGAATTGTAATACATGTATGAACGGTTTTATATGCTTTTAGTCATATGTGCAGTACTGGGTTTATAATGCGTCATTTATGCTAGTCGAATACATGTATCTGCTACAATATTGGCTGTTGTATGCGCAGGTCAGTTGTAGACACTAATTCTGTGATCATAGCATGCATATTGGCTGTTCTTAAACATTGTGTAGTTTTAGTCGATAATTTGTGTTAGTAATAAATTATCAAGCCCATCCCTGTGTTGTGTTTTATGCTCAGTGGCGGGCTATACGCTATACCAAATATCATTTCTTCTTTATAAAGCCAGTTGCGCACATTGCAACACCGAGAGAGAAGGTTGGTCGTCACAGGGACAATCCACGATTGTAATACCTATGGGTCGTTATAGCTCATTAGGTAGGGCATCGGCGCGATAAACCGGGGTCGTGGTCCGAATCCCGCTGACGACCAATTTATTCTTTCTCTCTCAAAAAGTGTTTCATATGTATATATGACCAGTGGCGGGTTATACGCCATGCTAAATATCAGTTCTTCGTTATAAAGCCAGTTGCGCACATTGCAACACACAGAGAGAAGGTTGGTCGTCACAGGGACAATCCACGGTTGTAATACCTATGGGCCGTCTGCCATATAGCCACGAATTTATAAAACTTGGTTTTGCCCACGTGGCCGCGGACAAAACCGAAGAATGCACGACACCCATTTAAACATAAATGTAATTGACTTCAATAAAATATACTTTCGGCTACTGATGATAAATGCATGTTCAGGTCGATACGTTTTCTTACATTTGCGTTTTGATTTGCATGTACTTTCTTCTCTATTCTCCGCTAGTCTGCATAGAATGTATACATTTCGGACAATTATGATATAAAAGTTTTGAAGAGCGTTAGTATTGTAATAAATTTGTTACATAATTGCCACAATATTAATGTCAACTATATCGATGTCGCTAACATTAATTTTACATTGTATATATGCTAATATATGTTTTGATACTTTCTGTTTCTTTGTATTTGAAAGCACCTGTTAGGTATAAAAGATCATTTGTATCAATTATTGTATAATCATGATGGAAAGCGCTACAATTGTAACTTTAAAATGATAACAGATCTGCTACTCAATTAATAAAATGATAACATATTTGTTAGTCAATTGTTACAAGATAGGACAAACGTATATAGAACGAACACGAACAATATAATATTCGGCTATTATGTTATAGAAAATTAAGAAATTTCTTTCTCAAACTCATTTCGTATTCCCATAACAGCTTGATGTTATGATAATTTCCATATTTGTACTTACTAATGACCATTTTTGCTATCAGTATAATGTGATTAACCTCGTCAACCTGTAGAGTGCTAAGTGCAGCATAATCAAGCAAATAAATGCCCAGTGGTTAGTCCAGGGCTTAACTGAAAAAAAAAAAAAAAAAAAAAAAAAAACCCTATGGTCTAGTCAGGGCTGTTAGGGATTTTTGGGTTCACATTCTTCCAAAAGCACCAAATTTGGCCCATATGTCGCCCATACCATACTATTTCGATTTTTGACGGGCGCCAAGACGGGCGCCCCCTAGGACCGCCATACTCGGCGAAATTCAATATGGTCGCCAACCCGGTTACAGATCAATCGTAGTTAAATAACTAAAAGGGCTAGAAATATGAATAATAGCACTTTTTAGTGGTTTGGGGGTCGGAGAATCTGATTGTGATCTTATTTCAACGATTTGACGTCAAGGTAACCCTCTAAGGTCACCCTAAAGGGCATTTTGGGGACAAATTCGCCATTATCAGTGGTTTTGGAACAAGATATATAAACTGGCTCATTCTATTGGTTTCCAGGGTTGAGTAACCCGAATCTGGCCTTATTTTGGCGATTCGGGGCAATATTTCATTTGAGAGTCGCGATAGAGGTCATCCGAACCAGAGGTCAATTGTAGGTATAACACCAAAAGAAGCACAAATAATACCATAGAGGTTTGTGGCATTCTCCGATTCTGATCTTATTTTGAAGATTTGAGGTCAACCCATTTTGGGGTCAAAGATCAACAGTTACCAGAGAGTCGCGATAGAGGTCATCCGAACCAGAGGTCAATTGTAGGTATAACACCAAAAGAAGCACAAATAATACCATAGAGGTTTGTGGCATTCTCCGATTCTGATCTTATTTTGAAGATTTGAGGTCAACCCATTTTGGGGTCAAAGATCAACAGTTACCACTAAGAACAATCGAACGAAGATTATTCAGGAACAAATTATATTAAAATACTTCGGAGATGACATCTGCTGACAAAATGCTATAACTATGCCGCTACGCCGCTATGTGTATTTAAATGTTCGAAATACATTACAAAGACCGCTTTAGCAACAATATACCAATGATTATTAGTACCTATATCTTCTGGCTTACGCTATCAAGAAACAGTGAAGTCGGGTCGCACCCAGTAAGGCTGTGGAAGAGGGGTAGTGCCAAGGATTTGACGGACCGAGATTGGAACAAATGGTATACAAATGGTACGGAACAGCGAATATAGGCTGTTGTATGACCCTCCTCCGTGGCATGTGCTAGACGCAGGAGGACCCTGGTGTCCGCCTCGGAATGGTTGCACGGTTGAAGTATTGTGAGGTCACAACGCCTGTTAAAGAACACGGACACAAAACGGGTACACAGAAGGAGCTTTCCGCTCATGTCCGTCTTGGAGATCTGTGTGCTGATGAATGAGAACGGCTCCTTTTTGTTAACATTTTTTAAGAAGCCGCTGATCCATTCATACTTCGGGATTTTAGGGGTTCAGGAAAAAGTATTGTGGCATTCCAGTCCAAGCCATCTGTTCCGATCTTGGTCCGTCAAAGTCCGTGGCACTACCTCTCTTTCACAGCTTAACCGGGTGCAAGACGACTTCACAGTTTCTTGGATGTGGCAAAAAGACCGCTTGGGCAGCCTTTACAAGCATATCGGACCCCACCGACACACTAGTGGCTCTCACGCATGATCCTGACACTCTCGAGTCCGTGCATATGGAGCTTATCGAACGCTTCATCGTACTAATGTACAGCAAGGGATGTGGCGCAGCCGGTGTCAATGAGGCCAAGCATAACCTCTTCACTACTGCAACCAGATCGCTGAAAAACATTCCACCTCCCAAGCCGCGCTTTTGCAGCATGTGAAGCGAGCGCTGCTGCAAGCGAGTTTCTACTGCAGTCGCTTCACTCCACCAGGAAATCCCTGACTTCAGTGAGTGGAGCTGGCACAAAGATTGCACCAGTGCATGGCAACCGCTATGGACCACTTTCAGCGACACTTCTATGGCATATGCCATTCTCATGCACTGAGGCTGACTCAAGGCATGCACGGGAAGGTGCAAATGCAACTGTGCCGATGTCCGATACACGACCCTCTGCAAATGCGAAGGCGGCTGCGTTAATAACGAGGGCGGTGATGACAAGTATTATTTATTGCAGGCATCATAGAGCGCAAGGCATAGGTAGTAAAAGTAATCATTTGTATACTGTTGCTTAAGCGGTCTTTGTTTTGTATTTTGAACATTTAAATGCACGTAGCGGCATAGTTATAGCATTTTGTCAGCAGTTGTCATCTCCGAAGTATTTTAGTAACATTTGTTCCTGAATAATCTTGGTTCGATTGTTTTAGTAGCAACTGTTGATCTTTGACCTCTAATTCTCAAATGAGGTGACCATGACCTCAAATCGTCAAAATAAGGTCAGAAACTAATTCTCCGATGCCACAAAGCCCTATGGTATTATTTGTGATTCTAGCCCTTTTGGTGTTTCCTATAATTGACCTCCGGGTGATCTGTTTCGGGT
This sequence comes from Hanleya hanleyi, assembly GCA_036873755.1. Taxonomy (NCBI): domain Eukaryota; kingdom Metazoa; phylum Mollusca; class Polyplacophora; order Lepidopleurida; family Hanleyidae; genus Hanleya; species Hanleya hanleyi. The sequence goes on from JAVTVY010005272.1 coordinate 5,995, forward strand.
GACCTCTGTCGTGAACCTCACATACAATATTGCCTCAAATTGTCAAAATATGGCCAGATTCGGGTTACTCAACCCCGAAAATCGATAAAATGAGTTAGTTTGTATATCTCGACTAAAAACCACTAACAATGACGAATTTGACGCCAAAATGACCTTTAGGGTGACCTTGACGTCAAATTGTTGAAATTAGATCAGAATCAGATTCCCCGACACCGATAACCACTAAAAAGTTGTATTATTCATGATTCTAGCCATTTCTTTGTTTTAAATACGATTGACATCTAACCCGGGTGGCGGCCATAGTGAATTTCGCCAATATGGCGGCCCCATGGGGCGACTACCTTGTCGCCCGTCAAAAATCGAAAAGGTATTGTATGGGCGACATATGGGCCAAATTTGGTGCTTTTGGAAGAATCTGAACCAAACAGTCCCTTTTATGCCCTAACATCCCGGACTAGTCATAGCTCAGTAGGTAGAGCATCGGCGATATAAGCCGGGGTCGTGGGTTCGAATCCCGCTGACGACCAATTTATTCTTTCTCTCTCAAAAATCATTTCATATGAATATATGCTCAGTGGCGGGTTATACGCCATACCAAATATCATTTCTTCTTTGTTTAAATTGCGTGACTGGGCCCTCAAATGGCAACAACAAGGACTGAGAGATAATGTGAAACACAGGCAGGCTGCTGTTTGCGACATAGCTTCAGATGCCAACTCCGATTTGGACATCCTGCAGCAGATGTTCCGGTGGCAAGAGGCGTTCCTGCGAGAACATTTTAAGGAACAGGTGGATAAATGGGAGGCTTCAGTGCAATCCATTTGTAAATCTTCAGAATGTCCGTCTGCAGCTGACCCCGCTCCAAATCGGGCGATCGTGCACCAGGGAGGTATAGCTGGGTTATTCTACCTTCAAAATCTTCCAAGGGAAGGTTTTGAGCTGGTAGATATTTCATCTCACATCACAGTTCGGCAATGGCTCGGACGTTCCCTACTGTGGATATATCTCAGTGGATATATTACTAGGAAGGACATTACAGGGCATGAGCACTTTGGTTGTGAAAGATCCTGTTCCACCATCGCCTATGGCGATGAGAAAGGCTAATTTGCCAAGAATTATTGAAAACAATATCTTGCGGGCTATTTGGTCCAATTTCTGGGACGAGATGGGACCCAATTTTCTTCAAAGCTTACAGCAGGAGTCAGACAGTTCCGGGTGGTCTTTGCAAGTTTATTCAGCCGCTACAGTATCTCCGGGTATCTCGAAGTCTGATGGCTATATTGGCTATATGTTCGGTTAGCGGAGATAAGCCAATTCTGATACATGCTTGATAGTCACGCATTGTTTCGGTCACTGGTCACGGAGAAATGAGTCGAGGAACTAATTCCTGAAGATGACAATCTTCCTTTAAGAGTTGTTGTAAGTCATAAGGGGTACTGGTTAAACGGGGCTACTGCCTATGGAAATTGCTAACTTTAGCAAGGTAGGCGTTTACCTAAAACCACGTACCCGTCCCGCAAGGAGCCATGAAGATCTATGTTTACTGAGATAAATTCAAACATCGGATTGTTACCACTGATGATAAGCCGGTCAAAGTTCCTTAGAGACGTGTTCCACGGGGACAGTGGGAGAAAATTAGTGAATACCTGCAGACGCAAATTCAATCTGGTATTCTTCGCCCAAGCACCTCCTCTTATGCGTCGGTAATGGTGGTCGTACATAAATCCACGGTAAGAGCAATATATGTGGATATTTTCTCCATCTGAACGCCAAGACGATTAAAGACGCACATCCACTACCTAGTGCCGAAGATGCCCTTGAACCACTTAAGGGAGCCAAATATTTCTTCTCCATTGACCTCGCTCATGGATTCCATCAGTGTGTCATTGAGGAAGAAGATATCCCTAAGGCAGCATTTCGTACAGGTTCATTTGGTTTATACGAGTATACTCGAATGCCTATGGGATTATGTAATGTCCCTGCAACATTTTCTCTTCTGATGTTAGCTTTCCTGGGTGACAAAATTTCCAATAGCTGGTCTACCTGGAAGATATACTTGTATTCGGCAAAAACTTTGACGAAATGCTAATGCGTGTGGAATTTGTCTTTTCTCGCCTTATTCAATTTGAGATTGAATTCTTAAAAATGCCATCTCTTCACAAGATAGTTACACTATCTTGGGCATGTGGTTTCTGAAGCTGGAATATCCAACGATCCGGAGAAGATCTCTGCTGTTCGTGAACTGAGACCGGACTGAGGCCTTTCCTTGGATTAGAGAGTTATTACAGGCGCTGTATTGGGGGTTTCGAGCATATTGCTGCACCTCTCCATAGGCTCCTGGAAGGGTCATTGGGAATGGAATTGGGAAGAAGGCTAAGCCTAGAGATAAGCATTCCCTTCCCGAGAAGTGGAGTCCTGAATGTCAGATAGCTTTCGACCCGCTCAACTCGAAATTAAACGATAGTTCAATTTTGTGCTACCCTGACTTCAAGCAGCAATGTTACACTCGCATTGAAGGCCTCGGTCGTTATCGTCGAATAAATCCTTACGCGTACCACAAGATGATTTAATGTCGATTTCATTATTCAGCCGTCGTTCATGAACAGCATTAGCACCAAATGAAAAAAAGCAATCATAGTATACATAAACATAGGCTAGTTTCCTGCAAGAGATAACGGTCAACAGTTTTCAATGAGGCTGGTAGGAAATCATGATGTTCCAAAAATATCAAATCCGTATCGCTGATCAGTACTCTTAATTCATATGATACTCGTTGTAAAGTCGTCATATGGAGAATGATGTCTCTCAGTCAGGCCTTGGTTGTGGCTATTCATATGAACATCACAACGGAAAAGCAGCACTGGAGATCTATGAACAGTATAACCTGCTGTCGCTTGAACTGAAAGGTTGGATAGGTCCAACATGAAGACCAAGCGTCACTTAGAAGTGGATATGGGACTACCACTCACAGGGGCATTGAAAATGCGGTCAAAATGCTATTTCTGGACATGTTACCGTTCGAGTTATATCCTGAAATGCTGCAATAGGCTAAGGATAAACGTAAAGGAGCGGGCATGGCCGAAGATAGATCCAACACGGAATGGCGGCTTCTATAGTTGAACAAGAGCGGCCGAGAATATGTCTAATGGATAAAAGCGAACATGACAGATGCAAAACCAAATGGCGGCTTCTCATTGGACAAGAGAAGCCGACGATGCGTCTGATACACACTATACTCTTATGTAAACACACCCAACGCGGCTCCCCCCAGCGTGGATGTGATGTGATGGAGGGGATAATAAATTACCGGTATATCAAAACTTGTGAACGTGTTGATCTTTCTCTCATCTGTCCGCGTCAATGCATTAAGGCATTATGGGACTATGTATAGAAGACAGGGGAAATTAATCCCCAGCGTTATGGCGTCGCGACGTCGAGACGGGCGTTCATCACCACAACTGCTATCACCACCACCACCCACACACAATCACACATACACGCGCACACACTACCAGGTAGTCAGATCGAACATGGCGCCGTCTCCTCAAACTCGCACATGAGCATCTCCGAAACTGACCTTTCTTTACTACTATCCGACTGCGCATGCGTATATTGACGGCACTTCCCATACAAACAGCCTAAGTCAGACCCCGCCAGCGCTTCAATATGACACCCCAGATGGCCCATTTGGACCAGGCATGGTGCAGCTAGACCCCAAACCGTCCACTGCCCTTTTTCTACTTCTGCGTATGCACAGATTGACGGTACTTTCGATACAAATCACCCAAGTCGTATTCTACCCCACGAGAGTAGATTTGGAGCTGATTGTGAATGGGATGTAACCTGTCTACTGTACGGATATACAGGAGAGGCAACAGTCTAACGTCCTGTCGATTCTGCGGCCCAGGAGGAGTTATCTGCCCCTAAATGAGGCCCCAGATGCACTTTTTACTACTACTATAACGTAGGTGATTAAATCTCAGATTTGTGTATTTTTCAACGTATTTTTGGCAGTCAATCAGAGTGTATCGGTATCTTTAGTCCGAGCTTCCTAGGAGTTCTCCCCCATACAAAAAAACGCATAATGGGAGCGACCACGTCGCGCATCCCAGTAAAAAATATTTTTAGAAAATATTCGGCCGTTCTACAACACTTAACTCACATATATTCATTAATGAATAATTTACCTTCGTTGTCAGCCCAAATTTAACAAGATCCGTTTCGGTTTTCGTTTATTACAGTGTTAACAACTTTACTTTCATTTTCATTTGCTTCAACGAAACCACATGCCCCAGTTTTCCGTTTGGAATGAGGTAGAAGTTAAACGCGCTGAAACTTGTGAAGAGCATGACGGATCTTGTTAAATTTGTGCTGGCAATGAAGGGAAATTAATATATGTGAATTAAATGTTGTAGAACGGTCGAATATTTTTTTAAATTAATATTTACTGGGATGCGGTCGCGCGACGCCGTGGTCGCTCCCATTTTGCGCACTTGGTATGGGAGAGAACTCTGACCCCAGCCAGACAATCTCTCAGAAATCATCCGTCGTATGGCTTGAAGGGTCATAAGAAGCTATAGCCAAGTTGACATGGCTTCGTTCATTCCTTTACGGAATGAACGAAGCCATGTCAACTTGGCTAAAGAAGCCAGGACTACAGTACCGGTATCTCATTCTCAACAGCAGAAGAGCAGAAAGGACCCACTCTGTTTTCCTCGTTTTGTTTAGTGCATCCACCTACTTCAATATGAAGACTATGGTTACTGATCCGAAACTTGGTTACTACGGGAGTTCTTCTGATAAGGCGCTTCACAGAAATTTACATTCACCAAGCCTCGATCCGTTTTCCACTTTTTGTAAACAGCTCTTGTCATTCGTGCTCACTCGCCAACGTTCGGTTTTATACTGTGATGCCTTTCTAATCTCTCAGAATCTCAACTAAGGTCTGTCTCTATTTTATAGAATGAGCTCGTGTATATGAAATCGAAGCCAGTAGATTGGGAAATTTGTTTTAAATAATTTGTTGCCAGCAGATTTGACATCTTTCGAGTGTGGATCCGGATTTATATAGTGGCGAGTGGCTACAGGCTCCTGAATAAAAAAAAGTCACGATCCGTAATCTCTGCCAAAGACCAGAATTTTCTCGATTTTTTCTGCCTTCGTTGCAACGATTAATGGAAAGTCGTTGGTACCACTGGCAAGCATGGTATTTCTTCTATTCAGCTGCAAATTGTATTTCGATTCACTGCTCGATAACATGCCTCGCCGGGGGACTATTTGCGGGGCCTGAGTACTGCTTTCATCAGGCAGAGAAAACAGCGAAATGGGGACCTCTTGTGTAGAGGCGCGCACAGCTTAAAATTTTGACGGATAATGTTTGACAAGAAGTTTGTCACTTTGTAGCGCTTGAAATAAACTACTTCCTGCCGAAAGATGAAAGTCTAAATTCAATAAGGAAATCAGCGATGTACAATTGTGTTAATACTGCCGAATGTGTAAATTATTTAGGAGTCTGTAGCCGAGTAATATCATGCGCGCGTTTGAATGACGTCATGAAAACACGTGCTCCAATTTTCATAGCCCGCCATTATCAAGAGATTTTGACCAGCGAGCAGGCTGACGGCTGATAGAGGAAGGACAGGACATTTGTGTTGCTCCTGCTACAGCCAAGCATGGGTATACAAAGAGCAAGTCCACTACTGTGTACATCAAAATAATAAGTTCATTCAATTTCTCACAGCATTTTTCTGTCGTGTGCATGATGTTGTTGTTGTTCTGATGACATGGGCTGATGGGTATGGGACTAGCAGGCTCTAGTCAAGTACCAAGACTCTGATATGTTATCAGAGTCATGCCGTGTGATCTCCCATGTGTCAACGAGGTAGACAACGTCGAAAACAGACCAGAAAATTACATTCACCAGGACGGGGAAAGGTTGAAATTGACCTGAATCACCTGAAAAGGGATGATTCCGCCCAGTTTGGGTGAATGACGTCATGAATCCTCAACCCAATTAAGCTGAATTAATCATAACCAGGGGCGTCGCTAGGGGGGGGGTCGTCAGGTGCGAACGACCCCCCCTTGGACGCGCCAAAAAAAAAACAGAAGAAAAAGCAAAAAAACAAAACAAAACAAAAACAGAGAAAACGAAAATAAAAACAAAACAAAAAAAGCAAAAGGGAAAAGAGAGAAATAAAAAATGCCGTCCACTTTTGATTTAGTGGGAAGTGGAGGGGGGGGGGGCGAATATCTTTGGGCCCTCCACTTTTCAGCATCGCTAACTGATCATGTCCCAACATAAAAATTACAGATAGAGTGCCAGGACGTGCAGTGGGGTGTTATAGGCCTGTTATGTTTGTGTCAAACCAGGAAGTCAAATGGAATCCGGCATATTCTTCAATATCGATGCGGGTTTTTGCGAAACAAATGTGGAAATAGAACCATAAATCTATATACATTGTGTTCAGATTTGTTTCCGAGAAAACGCGTAAAACGCATCTCCGGCAACCGGAGACCCCGGAGCTTCCGGGGCCTAGGCGGCCCCTGGACCCTCGCCTGTCAGGTTGTGCGAATCGCTCATTTTAGCTTTGTGTAAATGAATGGCTCTCATACTGGTTCTAATGTTCCATGAGTTCATCGCCTTTTTATGTGTTTTTTTTAATGTGGTAAATATAACTAGAAAGTCAAATGGATTCGCAGGCATGAAGTATGATTTTTTTTCAATATCGATGAGTGCTTATAAATGCGAAACATACGTGAATATAGAACCATAAATCTGCATATATTATGTTTGAATTTATTTCTGGGGAAACGCTTAGAACACATCTCTGGAGATCTGGAACTTCGGAGCTTCCGGGGCCTAAGCAGCCCGTAAACCCTCGCCTGTAGGTCTGTGAGGATTTTCTTGTTTTATCTTTGCGTGAATGAATCGTATCGGTAGGCATATTGGTTTCCCTCCCAAGAACTAAAACCGTCGTTTTGTATGTTTTAAATATAACTAGAACGTCAAATGGATGCAGGCATGAGGTGCGATGTTTTCAATATCGATGCATGCTTATAAGTGCGAAAAATCGTGAAAATAGAATCATAAATGTGCATGCAGTATGATCAGTTTTATTTCCGGGAAAACGTTCAGAACGCATCTCCGGCAATCTAGGACCTCGGACCTTCCGGGGCCTAGGCGGCCCCTGGACCCCCGCCTGTTGGGCTGTGATAGTGGGGCCCCCACTTTCAATTACATTCCGGCGACACTTGGTTAGCCTACGAGGTATATCGGCCCAAAGCATTATTATTGTGTTTTCAAGATGACAAGTCTGAAGAGAATAAAATATAATACTGATTATATTTGACAAATGATGTGTTAGTTTAATTGTTGGAAATCGCTCAGAATGCATCTCATGCCATCTAAGGTCAAAAAACCTCTATAATATAACCCTAAATCTGCATACATTATGTTCAGATTTAATTCCGGGAAAACGCTCAGAACGCATCTCCGGCGATCTAGGACCCCGGAGCTTCCGGGGCCTAGGCGGCCCCTGGACCCTCGCCTAAAGTGCTATGATAGTCGACCCCCCATTGAAAAATCCTAGCGACGCCCATGATAACCCAAAGTGTTTCCTCCCGTTCATCCAAAGACAACGACTTTGAAAGATGATAATGTTCAGCGCATTCATCCAGGACCTCCTCTCTAGAAAACTGTAAAACTCATATTTCTATCCTGTCAGCGAAGTTTGTGGGAAGGTGGAGTATGCATGTTGTCAATAAAAAAATAAACACAAGACATGCAGATTACTTATCATTTTATAGTATTTTTTCAAAGTTAAACTGTTCTGCAAAACGACCACAGCGTGTGCAGCGTGTTTGCTGCATCTTTGTTTGCCTCGTTTTGGAACTGCCAGGCAAAATTAATCGATAGTTGATAAAATATGAGTAATACGCGAGAGGGCAAGATTGAGAGAATAAAATTCAATTCAATTCAATTCAATACCAAATTGTCTTCGGCATGAGCTCTCCACCGAATTACCTCCCCTGATGCTTCTTACCGAATATGATAATTAAAAAAAAAAGTTGATCGATTAGTTGACCCTCGTGGCCTCGACTTCGACCAGAACATGGCGGTAACGACAACAACAAAAGGTATGAACGTGAGCGAAATATTTTTTCCATCGAAAAACTTATAAACGGTAAAGTTGTATCAACTGGATTTATCATTTTTTGCGAGACAACAACATATTCCACTTCCTGCACAATTCATAAGCAAATGTACGTCATAAATTTTATGGTATCGGAGAAAACATGTTCCCTATTTTAGCGCCAAAAGTGGTCAGCTCATAATTTGAGATATTTATCATTGTAAAAAAATGATCACTTTGGGTTACGATTAATTCAGCCTAATTGGGGTGAGGATTTATGACGTCATTCACCCAAACTGGGCGGAATCATCCCTTTTCAGGTGATTCAGGTCAATTTCAACCTTTCCCCGACCTGTTCACTAGCCCCAAATCCCCACTATCGTAACATATCATGGTCCCATCGGTTTAGAATGCCACCAATATTAGAAGTTACACTCCTTGCACTCGAAATGCGGCAGAGAACACAATGTATCGAGACCCAGGAAGACGGCTGCCATGTCATGTTCTTGTCTCCTTAAGTTCGCTGACAAGGTACGAGTCTTATAACGAGTCTTGGTTGTCCTCCACAGTTTCGTAGCAGTTGGTGTCCGAAAGCGGACCCATGGTCTATTCCTTGCCAAAACGTACAATCTCTGGAGTGCATCCCTTGTCTTGCAATTTAACGGGATCGCATTTTGTCCTCGTGTGAAAAGACTCGTACCTTGTCAGCGATCTTCAGGAGACAAGAAAATGACATGGCAGCCTCTTCTTCGTGGATCTCGGTACATTCTGTTCTCTGCCGCATTTCGAGTGCAAGTAAAGTGTTTGTAACTTCTAGTATTGGTGGCATTCGAAACCGATAGGACCATATGTTATGATAGTGGGGATTTGGGGCGAGAGAATGTTATTTTCTGTTCTGTTTCCGATGTTGTTTATCTACCTCATTGACACATGGGAGATCACACGGCATGACTCTGATAACAGATCAGAGTCTTGGTACTTGACTAAGATTCAAACAGAAGAATACAAACTGGACACTGTTATCCTGTTACCATGCAGCTGCATAGTACTGGAATATTTAGCCCACCATCACCAGATGGTGGGCTGTTCAAATCACTTTTCGTCCGTGGTCCGTCCGTCCGTCCGTCCGTCCGTCCGTCAGTCAGTCCGTCCGTAAACAATTCTTGTTACCGCGATTTCTCAGGAACTACTGCATGGATCTTTTTCAAATTTGGTACACAGGTTCCCCTTGGGGTCTAGTTGTGCAAGAAACCTTTTTGGTCCGATTCGAAATCCAATATGGCCCCCAGGCAGCCATCTTGGATTTCCCCATGAAAACTTGTTACCGCGATTTCTCAGGAACTACTGCATGGATCTTTTCCAAATTTGGTACACAGGTTCCCCTTGGGGTCTAGTTGTGCAAGAAACCTTTTCTGGTCCGATTCGAAAATCCAATATGGCCACCAGGCAGCCATCTTGGATTTCCCCCTGAAACCTTGTTACCGCGATTTCTCAGGAACTACTGCATGGATCTTTTTCAAATTTGGTACCCAGGTTCCCCTTGGGGTCTAGTTGTGCAAGAAACCTTTTCCGGTCCGATTCGAAAATCCAATATGGCCACCAGGCAGCCATCTTGGATTTCCCCATGAAACCTTGTTACCGCGATTTCTCAGGAACTACTGCATGGATCTTTTTCAAGTTTGGTACACAGGTTCCCCTTGGGGTCTAGTTGTGCAAGAAACCTTTACTGGTCCGATTCGAAAATCCAATATGGCCACCAGGCAGCCATCTTGGATTTCCCCATGAAACCTTGTTACCGCAATTTCTCAGGAACTACTGCATGGATCTTTTTCAAATTTGGCACACAGGTTCCCCTTGGGGTCTAGTTGTGCAAGAAACCTCTTCTGGTCCGATTCGAAAATCCAATATGGCCACCAGGCAGCCATCTTGGATTTCCCCATGAAACATTGTTACCGCGATTTCTCAGGAACTACTGCATGGATCTTTTTCAAATTTGGTACACAGGTTCCCCTTGAGGACTAGTTGTACAGGAAACCGTTTCTGGTCTGATTCGAAAATCCAATATGGCCACCAAGCAGCCATCTTTGATTTCCTCAAGAAACTTTATCGTCATTTCTCAGGAAGTACTGCATGGATCTTTCTCAAATTTGGTACACAGGTTCACCTTATGATCTAGTTGTGCAAGATACCTTTTTCGGTTCAAATTGAAAATCCAATATGGCCACCAGGCGGCCATCTTAGATTTCCTCATGAAAATTTGTTATCGTGATTTCTCAGGAAGTACTGCCTGGATCTTTCTCAAATGTGGTAGACAGGTTGCCCTTGCATGTGGTCCAGTTGTGCAACATACCTTTCTGGTCCGATTCCTAAATCCAATATGTCCATCAGGTGGCCATCTTGGATTTCCCCATGAAACTTTGTTATTGCGATTTCTCAGGAACTATTGCATGGATCTTTATCAAATTTGGTACACAGGTTCCCCTTGTCACCTAGTTGTGCAAGATACCTTTTCTGGTCCGATTCGAAAATCCAATTAATATGGTATTCCCGAGTTGTGACGTTGCATCACAAGAGTCGATGGATCAAACGGTGGGGCATATTCTATATATTGACTATAGAGAATATCCATATCTTCACCTTCCATATCAAGGAGTTAAAATAATTCGGAATTAAAATGTATTTCATCAAATTTTAAATCAGTTTTCTTTAGTCCATGCAGTTGCAAGTGAACTGCCCCACCCTTTCGTCTGCCGGCAGGTCAGCTACATGAAGGGACGTCACTCTTGTGACACAATGTCACAACTCGACAACTGTAAACTACTGCATGTTTCGATCCAAAGGAAATAATCAAGATTCAGACACTTTCAAATTCGAAGTTTCAACATTACTGCGCGGACCGGATCCCTTCAGTATTAAGTATTGTACCATCTTACTATTTTCGAGCATGGTATCTTAAAAGAGATATCTCAAACTAGTCCAGTAAACAGAACTGAATTAGCATTCGTTCCAAATTATAAAATCTTAAGTATGCCAAATTGTCAAAGAGATTTTTCTTAGCTTCCAGTACCCAATGATGACACGTGCAAAAAAATAAATAAAATAAAAATACTACAAAACGAAGACGAAGGATCTTCCGTACATGTACATTCACTTTCAGTCTAACTTTGCTCATTTCTCTTGTACTATAACAACCGACATAAGTTCAGTTTCTAGAAATCTTGAAACTCCTGAAACTTAGAAAGATTATATCTTGGTGTTTTCCAGTGTCGCTTTTTCGATCTTTTTCGCTCAGATTAGAAATTCTGTAAACAAAATTACAACTCAATCGTCTCAGTAACAATGGACAAAAAGATCCTCTTGTCATTAGCTTACAATTATCGGACAATGGTGGGCGCCAAGATCCTTCAGGATCTCTCGTTATATTCCATTAAGGGAAAACGCATAAATATTTGCATGCTTTTAGTCCAAAAGTTGAGCAATAAAATATTGTATTGTTTTCATATCTACATTCGCTCCCGTCACTAATCCATGCTTCCCCTACATTAAATTTTATGCACAGTACAGGACCACTACACTGCATCAGCCTTACCTAATATATGTGGCAATAAAACAACACTTTACCAATTTTTGTCCATTATAGACATGGAGGTTGGCAAATAGATTGATCCATGAAGAAGTGAGGTTTCTGTAATCTGTCTTCAACCATCAATCGAGTGACATGAGAAAGATTTTGATTGTGACAGATTTTAAGAGTGCATCCACGTCACACATACACTTGGAAAATTCAATTGCCCATTGGTTTTTGAAGATGGGTTAAGAGACATTAACTTCTCATGGCTATCAAACTGTTTGTTGAAGCAGCTGTTGTGCTTTGCAGATGCTTCTGTGAACCAAATATATTGCCATTTTACCCCTCAGCCCATAGGGCTGTGGGGTCTTGTCGTTGCCATGTACGTACGTCCGTCCGTCCGTCCTAGCGTCTGTCCGTCCGTCAACATGTTCTTGTCCGCTGAATATCTGCAGATCTATCAAGTCGGGCCTGACCAAACTTTGGTGAGAGCTTCCTGAATGTTGACTGATGAAATGATTAGATTTAGAGATGGCTATGATGATTTCATGATTTTTAAAGAGGTAGTAGCGTGATTTTAGTTGTTCGGGTAAACTGAACAGCATGATCACTTGCAACATTTGCCAAAAGATTTTCAAGTATTGAAATCTCGTATTTCATTTAGGGATCAATATTGTCAGATTCTTCAATTCGGTCTAGTGAACAACATGAAAATGGGAAATGACTGAGATGACGTCGGATAACGTGATCAGGTATCCATGACGTCACGTTAGAAGCCGTCACAGTGCGATAAAAGTTCTAAGATCGAGTATGACGTTGCAAAGCATCACGCTCGGAATGCCAGTGCGCGTTTTGTGACGTCATGTCAGGCACTGGAGCCAAGTGCAGGTGCTGCTACGTTTTTCAGACAATGTCAGAAGTGTGATTTCAATGCCCGTGATATTAAATAATGAGGTCACAGAAACACGTTCACCATAGTTGCTCTAAACTACTGAATAACTTTTATCGAAATATGTTATTTGCTGAATATTTTTTAAATGACGCTTTTACCTCTTTAACTTTTTTTTTATTATTTATTGATGGCTCAGCTTTTGCACTGTTATCTATGCCCATCAACATGCTCTTGTCCGCTGAATATCTGCAGATCTATCAAGTCGGGCCTGACAAAACTTTGGTGAGAGCTTCCTGAATGTTGACTGATGAAATGATTAGATTTTCAGATGGCTGTGATGATTTCATAATTTTTAATTTATTTTTTTATTATTATTTATTGATGGCTTAGCTTTTGCACTGTTATCTATGCCCATCGGGAACCCTTGGTTGCATGTTTCAGTGTGAATTTTAAAGGTTCCCTGATACAAGAAAGCCTGGTCCATTCAAGATTCTCATTCAATGAAGGACAACATTTTTCTTTAATTTTGCTATTAAATCATTCTATTCTACATCATATGATTTATCCTAAAACTTTTGCATGAACCATATTTGTGTCCATGCACACATTCAACTGGTACAACATAATGCTTCAATTTTTGTCACCAAACATGTTACTGTACGTACCTTGGAAATTATTTAAACGAGTGATTAGGAGAACCCATTTTTAGCCCGACTCTGGGCAATTTTGAACCAGTTTGCATACCTGGAGCTTATGCCCCCCCCCCCCCCCAAATAATGATAAGGGTGGGCCTGTGTTAATCAGTGTGTTTACTTGTTATCACACTTGTGCAATGCATAAATTGCCACTGATAGAGCTACACTTTCTTGCATGCTGTAATCCCGGGGGGGGGCCAGCACACCACTCACGTGAAACCGAAGTCTGTTATATACGGTATCCAAGGATTTTTTGCAGGTTCCGATCCCAAACTCCCAGTTCCTTATCTTAATTCATTATTGAGGGTCCAATTTTTTTAAGTGAATTTCGGCGCAAAGAGCCTGTGATCAATCACAAAACAGAGGTTTATTAACATGAAATTCAATACACAGCTATGCAATCAGATCGATATTGAGGCTCCCAGAAGCTTTTCTAGGAGTATTTCCTTCAGAAATCCTTTCAAATTGAACAACAACAACACTTTCGTTTTTTGTTTCATTTGAGTTTTGGGCGCCCATATGTTTTCCGAAACTAAATTGGCTCTAGTTGCAGCCCTGATCCTACTTGACTAAAAAAAAACAGGCTGAGGGGTCCACGCACCTTTTAGGTGCTTGCCTGCAATTCATGTTTGTTTAGTTCATATTTTCATCAACTCAGATATTGGGACTTTTGTGTATTGTTGTCCCAACCAATCTATTGAGAACAGTTTTGTCCAATTTTTATACGCCCGCCCAAAAGGCGGACGTATTATGTGATGGCGGTTTCCGTCCGTCTGTCGGTCCGTCCGTCCGTCCGTCTGTCCTTCTGTCCGTCTGTCCGTCTGTCCGGTTCTCGTGTCCGGTCTATATCTGGGACAGTTTCCTATCCACAGCTCCAATTTTTGGTGAGTGGATACCCTACGGGGAGACGATGTGTCGCGTACCAAAATGAAGGTCGAGGTCACAGGTCAAAGGTCACTGGCCTAAAAAACAGGAAATCACTGAAGTGTTCGTGTCCGGTCTATATCTGTGAACGTTTTCTATCCACAGTTGCAATTTTTTGTGAGTAGATACACCAGGTGGAGACGATGTGTCGCATACCGAAATTGAGGTCGAGGTCAGAGGTCAAAGGTCACTGTTGCCAAAAATCAGGAAATCATTGATCGTTGACAGTTTTCTATCTACAGTTCAAATTTTTGGTGAGTGGATGCCCTAGGGGGGGAACGATGTGTTGCATATTAAATGTAGGTCAAGGTCAGAGGTCAAGGGTCAGTGTGATTAAAAAATCAGAAAATCGTTAAAAATTTCTGTGAGTGGATTCAATAGGCGGAAATGAAGTGATGCATACCAAAAATTAGGTCAAGGTCAAAGGTCACTGACCCTAAAATTAGGATATTATTAAAAATAGCATTTTTTTTGTGTCAGTAGATACATTAGGGGGACACAATGTGTCACATAGCAAAATGTAGGTCAAGGTCAAAGTTCAAGGTCACTGACCCCAAAATCGTGAAATTGTTAAAAATCATGATTTTTTGTGTCCATTGAGAAATTGAGGGGAGACGGTTTGTCATGTACCAAAATTTAGGCCAAGGTCAAAGGTCAAGGTCACTGTGACCCCAAAATCAGGAAATCATTAAAAATCATGATTTTTTGTGTGCATTGATAGATTGAGGGAAGACGATGTGTTGTGTACAAAAATTGAGGTCAAGGTCAAAGGTCAAGGTCACTGTGACCCCAAAATCAAGAAATTATTAAAAGTCACATTTTCATATGCCTGTCGAAGACGAGGTCGTGTAATGAGATGTTGCGTTCTGTCCATTCATCCATTAACATTTGTTGTCCATGCGATATATGTTACATTCTTATAAGCAAAAAATTGTAGACCTTTCTCTGGATTGCTGTAACTCCAGATATACGGGCGTATATTGAAGCCCCTTGGGCTCTTGTTTATTTATATTATTTTATCCAGATTCTTTCGAAATTGGGTATGTGGGTATCGTAATTGCCTCAAAATATCGCTTGGGATTGTTTTCCATGCCGGTGGATCAACATATAAGGTGGCACCACCTGAGGGCCAAGTTAAAATCCAGACAATAACTTCTGAAAACTTGAAAGGGTTCTTTCTAATTTGGTATGCGGGTACCTTGTCACAAGATCTTTTTTGGGATTTTCATGCCGATCGACCTGTAATTTAATTGTGCTACCTGGGGGTCAAGCCAAATTTGGTTATTGTGGGTACTTTGCCACAGGATCTTGTTTGGGATTGCTTTCCATGACAGTCACAGGTACTGAATGTTACGCTTTCATGCCAAATCTCTATTTTCTACATCGGGGCACTTCAGCTGCTCAGGTTTTCATTGTTTTTGTGTCCTAACCTCGCTTCACAGCACACATTACACAAGGCATCCATGGAAAGAACATCATGAGAGAATGTCCAAATCGAAGGGTCGCTGTAATGGGATGTCATATGATGTCGAAAAGAAACAGAATATCCGTTTTCAAATTGAGGTCAAATATACTGGAAATCAGAAGGGTTGCTATATAGGAAAGACAAATTCTCGGTCATGCTTTGAGATTTGTTTTTGAATTTCAGGTATTGCATTCAACCATTTGCAGCTGTTGATAACTGATTTAACACTCAGTGTCATTTCAGGGTGGTGGAATGAGGGGCAGAAGTCTGACCAGCAAGCAAACAAGCATGTTGATATTGATCCCCATTTCGTCTGTACTATCGAGCAGGACGAACATCTGTCAATCTCAGACTTTGTCAAGTCCTGGGTCAATCTATTTTTGGAGGTTCTGGTCAGAGAACAACCCTATTGGCCTGATCAGAGAACAACCATATTGGCCTGTTCAGAGAACAACCCTATTAGCCTGTTCAGAGAACAACCCTATTGGCCTGTTCAGAGAACAACCCTATTAGCCTGTTCAGAGAACAACCCTATTGGCCTGTTCAGGGAACAACCCTATTCAAGGAAATAGTGGACTTCCAGTCAACCACTTCTACTTGATTGAAGAAAATGATGAAAAGCTGGATCTATCTGGGGCAAGTTGAGCAGTTTAAGGAGAACTACCTCTCTAAAATGGAGGTAAAAAAGGTTGTTTTTGCTAATAACTTTTGACTTGTTCATAATAACTCTCCAATATCTTCAGGGGACTTGCTTATATATTGTTACATGTCATAACAGTGATTTAACATATCTTTTATTATACAAATTAGACAGACGACAATGTGTTTTTTTATACCATCCGATGCGGATATACTGTCCGTGGTCGCCTATAGATGGTAGATGTCTGTTAGTTTGATATACATGTATGCTTGACTTCATTTTATGAAAAACGATATTTTTACCTTCATTTTAGACCGGATCCAAACTGTTGAGAGATGATGATGATGATATATGTTTCCTTCCATATTAGCCACTTCTCTTTGGATTATTACTTTTTTTTTGGTCTATATATAATAAATATAAGTCTATAGTCTATACATGTATATTCTAATCTTTCACATATAAGAATCAGTACCAGTACCAACCAATATATGTATAGTCTATACATGTATATTCTAATCTTTCACATATAAAAACTTAGTATCAACCAATATATGTAAATAGGATAAAGATACAGCATCTCATGTTATTGCTGTTAAATTTGTATGTATGATAATTTGTTCAAGCTCCCTTTCGATGATTGTCATCTTCTAATTATTTGATATTGACGAATGCTTGAGCTAGTAGCCAGTGCTGGGCTGAGTGGTTAGACAGGTTAGGGCGATCCCACTCTCTAAAATGGAGGTAAAAAAGGTTGTTTTTGCTCAATAACATTTTTCATATTGTTCCATGGCCTAAAATTAATTTACCCTTTGAAGAACCAGTCAATGTTGTTTAAACAGCACAACAGATGTTTGGCCTATTATTATGCAAATTAGATAGATGACAATTCATTTTTTTACTACCATTCGATGGGGATATATATGTCTGTGTGTGCCTCAAAAGGATTTTGCTGAATTCGTTATGTGAACAGATTTATTAAGCAAAAACAACCTTTTTTGTCTCCATTTTAGAGAGCAGGATTTTCCTAACCTGTTGGAGCATTTGTATTTACTACTGGCGATGTGGTGCTAAACCCTGAGAGCACATATAATAGTATACAAGTCCAGCATTTGGAATGGACTGACCAACTCATCACTAATATCTGTACTGAAAGTAATAGTGCAAAGAGTAAGCAAAATATTTAGGGGTGAGGAATTCAGAAAGGGTTGTCATAAATTGTTTTTATAATCATATTAGAAATTCACTTTTGATCAATATTGTAACTATTTTCCCCCCTGTAACTAAACATTTACTGACCTTTATATCCAATTATTTTTAGGATGACACTTTCTTGGTAAAGCACAAATACTAGTGCAAGATGGGTCAGTTCCATGCGAGAATTGAACCCGCACCCTCAGAGTTTGGCACCAAATCGCGGGCAGTGAATGCAAGCGCGCTAGACCACTCGACCACCTCAGTTTCCACAAAGAGGAAGTTCGGAGATCGGAGTCCAGATTACGTACATTTACTACCCCTCCGATAGACTGAACAATGGCACAGCCCCTAAAGCCGATATTATACATACATGTGTATATTAATGCCATTTAGAAAGTAGGTAAATATTTATATCCAATTATTTTTAGGATGACACTTTCTTCAGGATGGTACTGACATGTACACATGTACCTGAGTGCTTTTAGTTCAACTGTACACATGTACCTAGCATGTGTGAGTGCTTTCAGTTTAACTGTACAGATGTAACTGGTGTGATGCTGAGTGCTTTCAGTTCAACTGTACACATGTACCTGGTGTGATCTGAGTGCTTTCATTCAACTGTACACATGTACCTGGTGTGATGCTGAGGGCTTTCAGTTCAACTGTACACATGTACCTGGCATGATGCTGAGTGCTTTCAGTTCAACTGTACAGATGTACCTGGCATGATGCTGAGTGCTTTCAGTTCAACTGTACACATGTTCCTGGCATGATGCTGAGTGCTTTCAGTTCAACTGTACACATGTACCTGGTGTGATCTGGGTGCTTTCATTCAACTGTACACATGTACCTGGTGTGATGCTGAGTGCTGTCAGTTCAACTGTACACATGTTCCTGGCATGATGCCGAGTGCTTTCAGTTCAACTGTACACATGTTCCTGGCATGATGCTGAGTGCTTTCAGTTCAACTGTACACATGTACCTGGTGTGATCTGAGTGCTTTCATTCAACTGTGCACATGTACCTGGCATGATACTGAGTGCTTTCATTCAACTGTGCACATGTACCTGGCATGATACTGAGTGCTTTCATTCAACTGTGCACATGTACCTGGCATGATACTGAGTGCTTTCATTCAACTGTGCACATGTACCTGGCATGATACTGAGTGCTTTCATTCAACTGTACACATGTACCTGGCATGATACTGAGTGCTTTCATTCAACTGTGCACATGTACCTGGCATGATACTGAGTGCTTTCATTCAACTGTACACATGTACCTGGTGTGATGCTGAGTGCTGTCAGTTCAACTGTACACATGTTCCTGGCATGATGCCGAGTGCTTTCAGTTCAACTGTACACATGTTCCTGGCATGATGCTGAGTGCTTTCAGTTCAACTGTACACATGTACCTGGTGTGATCTGAGTGCTTTCATTCAACTGTGCACATGTACCTGGCATGATACTGAGTGCTTTCATTCAACTGTGCACATGTACCTGGCATGATACTGAGTGCTTTCATTCAACTGTGCACATGTACCTGGCATGATACTGAGTGCTTTCATTCAACTGTGCACATGTACCTGGCATGATACTGAGTGCTTTCATTCAACTGTACACATGTACCTGGCATGATACTGAGTGCTTTCATTCAACTGTGCACATGTACCTGGCATGATACTGAGTGCTTTCATTCAACTGTGCACATGTACCTGGCATGATACTGAGTGCTTTCATTCAACTGTACACATGTACCTGGTGTGATGCTGAGTGCTGTCAGTTCATGTATTGTCTGCATGGCCTCAGTGTAGACTGGATTCAGACTTCTTCATCCAATGGGTAAATGAGTCTGATGACCTTGGTTTTATTGGATATTTGAGTATTTTACCAATGCTGGTGTTCATGAGCCATATTCCGTTGCCATGATGAAAAGTATTTATGCCTCGAGTGCTGGTGAGACTAACAGTCAAATATCGATCGCCGTCTGTGGGCAGTTTTGAGACACTCGTGTAGAATTGACCCTTTTCCAGGGTATTGGGGGGTTTCGAAACTGGCGCGTCACCCCATATCAGTTTCGATTTCAAATTCGGGTCTCGTGTGAGATAACTATCTTCAGTGTGACATCACTGGAAAAAAAATCAAATGCTCTCATTTCCACTGCAGTGAAAAGTGGAAGCGATTTTCAGTCAATCTCAGTGGGACTCTGGTCAATGAAGTACTTTGTTCACCTGTTCACCTACAATTGGAGTCAATTGCTATAGCAGAGTGTTACTAAACACTGCTGTGCTCTGACAATGGAGTTCCACACAATCACACTGTAATGGAGAGATTACTGGAGTGTTTGGCACCTGACCAAGACCATTTTTGTTGTTGAATGTACGGTGTTGTTTGAACATGATCTTGTCAAGCATGACTGAATCTCCATGCTTTGACAACCTGACACTTGCTTTTTTGTATGCTCCAACTGTCTAAACAGTAGATTGTGGAAAAACATACCTATTTTTCAACAATATTTGTAAGTATATGACCTTGATAAGGATAACCAGATTTATTGTTAAGAATTATAATTATGTAATGTAATGATGATATTGTGATGCTTCTTTCCTGATTTTCTTCCCCGATACATAGTATAGTACATGTATATTGTGGAGAGTGTACAATTCCAGTGTTGTCTTGTTAGCCCAAGTTACATTGTGTTGTATAATTCAGTATGACTATAGTCGGGTAGAGTATATTCAGACGGCTTTATCCTTTAAATGAATAAGTGTGAGGATCGACCTTATATTTTATTCAATATTTCACCAATGTTGGTGTTTCCAAGACATATCCCATTGCCAAGATGAAAAGCATTTATGCTGCGAGCACTGGTGAGGCAAACAGTTAAATATCGCTTGCTGTCTGTGGTTTTGAGATATTCATGCACAATTGGCCATTTTGCAAGACGTTGGAGTCTTCAAAACTGCTGAGTCTCCTCATGTCAGTTTCAATTTCGAATTAGGGTATCGCGTAAGATTCACGATAAGACCTTCAGCTTCAGCGTGACTTCACTGAAACATTATCAAAGGACATCTTTTCCACTGGCAGCACTGGAACTCTGTTCAGACACTGACATTGGACAGGATTTTGAGTCCACTGTAGTCAGATGATGCCTACAGATGACTTAGCTAATGAGATAATAATAGCTAATGAACAGTAGTGAATAGTCCATTTGCTTTGGTTCTAAGAATGAAATTTAAATGCAACTCGACAAAATATCCCCTTATTATTATTTGCTGAATTTGAAAGCTGCAGTATACTATGTGGAGTAAATGCAGTTGAATCCTTTGAACTAGGTTTGAGAAAGATTTGAGAAGTTCAAGTTGACAGAAATATAGTTAAAAACTGTTTTAGATTGCAAATGGCTGCCATTCGGTGTTTTGCCAATGACACAAATTCTCTGTACTGAATTAAGACTTTTGACTTCTATTATTGAAAGGTAATTATGATTCATTATTTTCACATCTACATGCTGTATAAATATTACCTGGTGTGTGACTAGTATGGTTTCTGCCTTCAATTCTGAATTAGTTGAAATCCACAGAAATAGAGCTATATCTAACTCTAGCCTGATTTTATTCATCCATCACTTACTTATGTATAGTACCATGGTACATGTGTTTGCATAGAGCAGATAATTATAGAAGAATCATTCCAAGCTTCATTTAAAATCTGATTCAGGAAGTCTTTGTTTTCAATGTGAGCAAGCTCTATCCTGTGCCCCACAGGTCTCTGTGACATTAATTAGTATATCTGACAGTTCTAACTAATGGTGTCCAAGTTCCAATGTAGCAGTAAGAATAACCAATAATCAACACCCCAGTATTTGTGGCTCAAAGGATTACTGCCATCAAACTAATTTCTGGTGTTGTGTTATAAAGTGATAGCATTAAACACAGCCATTAAGTCCAGGTAAGCAGGTATTGTTAGGTTCAGTGTGTGGCTGTTTAATGAAATATTTATCTGGAATTAAGCATTTCCAGTTTCTTGGTGTTAACATATAGAAGTTCTGTATTACACTGGGTTATTTTAAGGATAACAGCATCAAGTTCTTTTTGCTGTGGAGTTGCAATATTCATATTGAGAAACTTTTAATGTTTAGAGTGTAAGTTACGGGTTCTGTCAACTGTTTCATCTAACCAATTTGGTAAGTCACAGGTCAACATATGGTGTGATGTGAAATCCAAGTTATAAATATTGCAGCTTTATTTCCATCCTTCAAGCAAATTATTATGCCCCCCCTCTAACTAGAGGGGGGCATATAGCGATCGCTTTGTCCGTCCGTCTGTCCGTCCGAATTTCTTGTCCGGGCAATATCTCGGTTAATATTTGATGGACAGGATTGAAACTTGCATGGAATGTGGCCAGTGGCTCATAGTTGTGCAGCGTAGAGTTTTTTCCGAGTTCCGGTATAATTTTCAAGAGTTATGGCCCTTTTTCTGAAATCTCTGTGAATGGGACTTGTCCGGGCTGGATCTTGGTTAATATTGTATGGACAAGTATGAAATTTGCATGATATGTGGTCAGTGACCCACAGTTGTGCAGCGTAAAGTTTCTTCACATTTCGCTTATATTTTCAAGAGCTATGGCCCTTTGTTCCTGAATTCTCCGTGAATTGGGACTTGTCCGGGCTGGATCTCAGTTAATATTGTATGGACAATTATGAAATTTGCAGGATGTGTGGTCAGTGCCCTGTAGTTGTGCAGCGTGAAGTTTCTCCGCGTTTCGCATATATTTTCAAGAGTTATGGCCCTTTTTGCTTCAAATCTTTGTGAATTGGAACTTGTCCGGGCTGGATCTCGGTTAATATTGTATGGACAATTGTGAAATTTGCAGGATATGTGGTCAGTGCCCTGTAGTTGTGCAGCGTGAAGTTTCTCCACATTTCGCTTATATTTTCAAGAGTTATGGCCCTTTTTTCTTCAAATCTTTGTGAATTGGGATTTGTAGGGCTCGATCTCGGTTAATATTGTGTGAACAAGTACAAAATTTGCATGATATGTGGTCAGTGACCCATAGATGTGCAGTGTGAAGTTCTCTGTTTTTGGTTATATTTTCAAGAGTTATGGCCCTTTGTTTAAACCTAAGTAAATGGGATATATTTATTTGTCCAAGCTGGATCTCAGTCCATAACCGATTTGAACGAGGAAAATGGCTATATTATATGTTATTCTACATTCCAAAGCAACAACATAGGTCCTGAAGTATGAAATTGCCCCCAAAACCGTGAATTGGGTGCAAAATTCAAAGTTCACTGATCGCTTCATAATTTCACCACAATATACTCCCAAGGAATGTAGGTCTCATGACCAGGTCACATTTTCGGATTTGGCGAAAGCCCTGGCGATCATCTTGCATCGAAGCATCGTATTATCACTTGTTGCTTGATACTTGGAATATGTATTATGTGAGGCATGGCAAAAAAGTGACTGAAACAGAATTTTTATAATTATCCAAATTAGGCCTCCACCAACCAATAAAGAACAGAACAATGGCGGGGCAGTGTCGGATTAAAGTGGAAGGGGGGGGCATACAATTGAGCAATCTCTGATTGCTTCCTTCCTGTGTTTATGTAACACTTAAGATTTGAATTTACATTCAGAAGTGGGTATGAATGGAACACACACTACTGAATTTTCTGTCAACATGATGTAACTGTTAACAATGTTTCATTGCATAATCAGCTAGTGTCAGGTTCTGCCATGTACTTCCTCATACCCACCAACCTGCATGGCTTGCATGTTGAGCCCCCACCCCACACACACACTCATACGAATTTCAACAGGTTTCTTGACCAACCTCTTTATGTATATGTGTCCCATCATCTCTGACACTATATATGTCGAGTTGGAAATTTGTCTTCAGTCATGGAAACAGCATGTTTATAAATATTTGAGATGTGGAAATTCAGAGAAAGTAATGACACTGTCTCAGAATATGTTGATAACCTGGCCTGCTCTGTTGTATTTAGATTGTAGATGATGGAATAAGAAATGTTTCCAAGGATATAAGCCTTCCTGTGAACTTATCCACACATCGGTTTTGGAACTGTAGAGAGGATGGGACTATCAGATGTCTTTCCGTCCATCATCATCTTCACCCTGATCACAGGTCACTCCGCCAAGTGGCAGGGACACGACTACTGGAATGTCCGGTACGGTGACAAAGGCATCACCTACACACAAGGTTTGGTCCTTCACTAACTTCTTACATCAGCATCGCATGTTCTTTGTGACTGGAATATTATTGAAAGCATGGCAACTCGCCTCACTTGCATTTTGCAACAGAGCTTTTATAGATGTGTAGGTTGTCCAAAATAATTACCTAACTGATCTCCAATGAGTCACATTACCCAAATGAAACCACAATGGACACCAATGAATGCATATTGACTTCATTGAAGGTTGGACACACAGCACCTAAATGGGGCAAACTTGAGTTTTGGCGGTCACTCCTATTTAGGGTGATACGGGAAATTTAACGACTTTATTAAATTTTGTTGATCGATTGGCTTTTGATCAGACTATCATTTGGTCCATTTAAAATGCATTTTGTGTTTCCCTGTAACCCTGCCTATTCATACACCTTTGTGATTAAAGAAGTTTTTTTAGCGACCAGTAGTTAAGTCAGAATGTAATTACATGTTTTAATTCAGTTAACACAGCCATTTACTATGTTTAACAACATGCCCTTGGTACATGTACATTCATAAAACTTAAATAAACATGACATTATAAGGCCATCCACAATAATATTTTGGTTTCCAGTAACCCTACCTACCCATATATTTTGCAGTCCAAAAAAAGTTTGGGTAGACAATTTTTTTTTCTTTGTTTTTCAGCAGTACTCCGGGAAATACTATACAAAAAGGTCAAAAATCCGCTAAAAAAAATAAAAGAAATAAAAAAAATTAAAATTCCTGCCTACCTACCTACCTAAATTTTCTAAAGTTGGTTACTGGAAACGAAAATATTATTGTGGATGGCCTAACCTATATACGTATCAGCATTATTGCTTGCATCCCAGTTTTCTCCCTCAGTTATGTATAATTTGTCTGGAAAGCCAAGACCTTCAGGTTGATTTAAGGAGGTATCACTAGGCAACACTGATTTGTGAAGAGCCATGCTCGTTTTTGTTTTCTGTTCAATTTACCGTATTTAACCTTATAAAGTTATCCTGTACTTTGCTGATGGAATGAATGATACGTGAACGTCTGTCCAGTCGAACCAATCGTGGATACTAAGACAACTGGGTTCGAAGAGGATGGAATATACGACACATTGCCCGCCTTCTAAGTTTCTCAAATATGGGTATATTTAGAGAGGTCACGAATGCAATTCAGATCTCCTAAAAATTATGACTGTTTCCTGCCAAACCCATATTCTGCTGGTACAGCTTTGTCAGGTTAACCATGGCTAAAGATGATGCCGGTAGCATGTGTGCTTCACCAGGTAACTAGGGTGATCCCGCTGTCTAAGGGAGCTTCTTAAAATTAGGAACTGAGTTCCCTGGTAGGGATGGCATATGCCGGTTATTAAAACCGGATACACCATGCCCGGTTTGGTGTTCTGATCTGGATGGATTAGAGTTCCAGTTAGGCCATTCCCCCCATGCTGCTGCATGTTATAGCATAAGCCATCCTTTGTCTGCCGAGTTCCAAACTGTATGGCATGGAGTTCCTAGGAGTTCCAACATGGCGCACCATGCCACTCTGTTTGGAATGCCTTATGCCAGTTCCTAGTATGCCCCAATTTCAAGAAGCTCCCTAAAATGGATGTAAAAAAGGTCGTTTTTGCTCAATAACTTTTGATTCCTTCTTAACCGATGCATCAAATTTCAGGCGCATTGATTTATCTATTGTTCCATGTCATGAAATTAATTTGCCATGTGAAGAACCAGCCTATGGTGTTTAAACAGCGTGAAGGATGTTTGGCCTATTATTATGCAAATTAGTTAAGACGACAATTTACTTTTCTACTACCATTTAATGCAGATAGATATGTCTGTATGTGCCTCAAGAGGATTTTGCTGAATTCATTATGTGAACTGATTTACTGAGTGAAAACGACCCTTTTTACCTCCATTTTAGAGAGCGGGATTCCCCTAACTTGTTCACTGGTTGATCATGGTTGGTGTTAAGGTAGACCATATCGTATTCATGATGATGCATTAATGCTGCTGTACTATATGTTGTAGAGGATACAAGGAATGGATTATGGTCAGATGACGGTCAGTTAGCAGGACCATACCTCTACCCCAATACTGATTACAGCTCGTCCACCTGCTCAGGCTGTACATGTGACGATACTAAGAAGATTATCAAAGACTGTAACAGTGCATCCATGTACGTCTACTACTTCGCGGTTGTAATTCTCTATCTACAAGACATATTATCACATTTCAGAGTAAATTGTTGGGTTTTGATTGGTTAATTGCCCTTGTGCATCATACCTTATTGCAAGCACTCAGCTGGTCACAGTTGGTTTTCCAATTGAGATTTTTCGTATACCAATGCTGTCAAGGACGCGCCTGACCATATAGCAACACAGTCAAGGACATGCATGTAAGACCTGCAGGCAAAGACTGTTAAAGATGAATTTGTCTGCACGTGTTTGTGTGCGCGAGTATTGCAACTGCAAACTGCAAGTAGATGGAAACTGTGTATTCGTAAATGAAGATAAGAAGTAAATTATCACCGGAAGCTACATGTATATACCACAGAAACATGAATGTTTGAATGTCAACTATTTCAGTCAGTTTATTGTTCATCTAAAGTTGCATTTATTTTACCCTCACTTTTCTTTCACAATGTTTCGGATACAAACTTTCAAGTTCCTTTTCTATTTGCAGATTAATCGTTAAGAAAGTTTTCAAAAATGTTACATGGAGCACATTCAGCTCATCAGTAACGTCCATGTGAGTATAAGATATATTAACATGTAATCAGAGCATTATACTTCAGAAACCTATTCCTTTAACATCTTACTTCAGAAACATGTCAGTCCTTGAACACCATACTTCAGAAACATGTTAATCCCTGAACACCATACTTCAGAAACCTGTTAATCCCTGAACATCATATTTCAGAAATCTGATAATCCCTGAACATCATACTTCAGAAACATGTTAATCCTTGAACACCATACTTCAGACATGTGTCAGTCTCTGAACACCAAACTTCAGAAACATGTCAGTCCATGAACACCATACTTCAGAAACATGTCAGTCCATGAACACCATAGTTCAGAAACATGTCAGTTCATGAACACCATACATCAGAAACATGTCAGTCCATGAACACCATAGCTCAGAAACATGTCAGTCCATTAACACGATACTTCAGACATGTGTCAATCTCTGAACATCAAACTCCAGAAACATGTCCACTGCTAAGCACCATTATTCAGAAACTTGTGAATCCCTGAACACCATACTTCAGACATATGTCAATCTCTGAACACCATACTTCAGAAACATGTTAATCCCTGAACAACATACTTCAGAAACATGTTAATCCCTGAACACCATACTTTAGAAACATGTCAATCCCTGAAAACCATATTTCAGAAACATGTCAGTCCATGAACACCATACTTCAGAAACTTGTCAGTCCTTGAACACCATACTTCAGGAACATGTCAGTCCCTGAACACCATACTTCAGAAACATGTCAGTCCCTGAACACCATTCTCCAGAAACCTGTTAATCCCTGAACATCATACTTCAGAAATCTGATAATCCCTGAACATGATACTTCAGAAACATGTTAGTCCCTGAACACCATACTTCAGACATGTGTCAGTCTCTGAACACCAAACTTCAGAAACATGTCCACTGCTAAACACCATAATTCAGAAACTTGTGAATCCCTGAACACCATATTTCAGACATATGTCAATCTCTGAACACCATACTTCAGAAACATGTTAATCCCTGAACAACATACTTCAGAAACATGTTAATCCCTGAACACCATACTTTAGAAACATGTCAATCCCTGAAAACCATATTTCAGAAACATGTCAGTCCATGAACACCATACTTCAGAAACTTGTCAGTCCTTGAACACCATACTTCAGGAACATGTCAGTCCCTGAACACCATACTTCAGAAACATGTCAGTCCCTGAACACCATTCTCCAGAAACCTGTTAATCCCTGAACATCATACTTCAGAAATCTGATAATCCCTGAACATGATACTTCAGAAACATGTTAGTCCCTGAACACCATACTTCAGACATGTGTCAGTCTCTGAACACCAAACTTCAGAAACATGTCCACTGCTAAACACCATAATTCAGAAACTTGTGAATCCCTGAACACCATATTTCAGACATATGTCAATCTCTGAACACCATACTTCAGAAACATGTTAATCCCTGAACAACATACTTCAGAAACATGTTAATCCCTGAACACCATACTTTAGAAACATGTCAATCCCTGAAAACCCTACTTCAGAAACGTGTCAGTCCATGAACACCATACTTTAGAAACATGTCAGTCCATGAACACCATAGTTTAGAAACATGTCAGTCCATTAACATCATACTTCAGACATGTGTCAGTCTCTGAAGACCAAACTTCAGAAACATGTCCACTGCTAAGCACCATAATTCAGAAACTTGTGAATCTCTGAACACCATACTTCAGACATATGTCAATCTCTGAACACCATACTTCAGAAACATGTTAATCCCTGAACACCATATTTCAGAAATCTGATAATCCCTGAACATCATACTTCAGAAACATGTTAATCCCTGAACACCATACTTCAGACATGTGTCAGTCTCTGAACACCAAACTTCAGAAACATGTCAGTCCATGAACACCATACTTCAGAAACATGTCAGTCCATGACCACCATACTTCAGAAACATGTCAGTTCATGAACACCATACTTCAGAAACACGTCAGTCCATGAACACCATATTTCAGAAACATGTCAGTCCCTGAACACTATACTCCAGAAACATGTCAGTCCTGAACACCATACTTCAGAAACATGTCAGTCCATGAACACTACACTTCAGAAACATGTCAGTCCTTGAACACCACACTCCAGAAACATTTCAGTCCCTTAGCACCATACCCCAGAAACATGTCAGGCCCTGAAAACCATACTCCAGAAACATGTCAGTCCCTGAACACCATATTCCAGAAACAGGTCACTCTCTGAACACCATACTCCAGAAACATGTCAGTCCCTGAACACCATACTCCAGAAACATATCAGTCACTGAACACCATACTCCAGAAACAGATCAGTCCTGGAACACCATACTTCAGGAACATGTCAGTCCTTGAGCACCATACTTCAGAAACATGTCAGTCCATCATGATGAACATCTTACTTCAGAAACATGCCAGTCCTGAGCACCATACTCCAGAAACATGTCAGTCCCTGAATACCATACTTCAGAAACATGTCAAAACACCATACTCCAGGAACATATCAGTCCCTGAATACCATACTTCAGAAACATGTCACTCCCTGAACACCATATTTCAGAAACCTGTCTGTGTCAGAACACCATAATTCAGAAACATGTCAGTCCATGAACATAATACCTCAGACACATGTCAGTCTCTGAACACCATGCTTCAGAACTTGTCAGTCCCTGAATACCATACCTCAGAACATATCAGTCCTCTGATCACCATTATCCAAAAACATGTCAGTCCATGAACACCATTACTTCAGAAACATAATATATGAATGCCATACTTCAGAAACAGTTCAATCTTCCCATTCTGTTCTGTCCATCAACCAGCAAATGGCTTTACATGTATCTATGAATCTGTCTAATGGGTTTGGAATCTGTATGTAAACTGATACATGTATTATTAATAAGATTTTCTTATTTACAGCACTATTCTGGATTGTCCAGACTTTGACCTCATAGACACCAACGGGACATTTAAGCACCTGACAAATCTGCAAACTCTGTAAGTTGCTGAAAGTTTGTAATAGCACCCCATCCCCAGAATGGTCCTAATGAAATGTTGTGATGTTCTGTTGTAATGTTCTGTTGGCTCGTTGCAGTCCTCACAATGGGCGATGAAGTTCAGCACTTGTCAAGGTTATATTCTTGGCATATTCAGTTTGTCTCAGCAATTTTTGACATGGTTTAATGTTAATTAATGCCCCATGATATTTGCTGAGCCGGCAAGATTTCTAATTGTTTAGGCTATTCTTACAATAGCGTATACCCATTGGTTAAGTTTTATGGGGATGTAGTCTCAACTGTTTGGACTCTGTGGTATATTTCTAAAGAGTTGTATTACTTGTTTTATTGTCAGAAAACCATCAGAAATTCAAATTTTCTCTCAATCCTACATTTATGACATTTTTTTTACGAATTAGTACAATTAAAAATCCAGAGAAAGACCATTCAATTTCACTGTTTTAAGATGCAGGTTATGCAGGATGCATGTTCAATTTTGAGGAGATATATTATTTTATGGCATTGTCTGTCCATCCGTTAGCTTTTCTCCTGAACGCAACTAACCCTAGAGTTTTCGCTCAATTCTTTTGAAATTTGCATGTAACATTTTGAGTTTCTGTGATGTTAGTTCCCAGAGTTCCCCTTCATCATCAGATTTTTGCTTGTATGCATACATGTGCATTTGACTTTTTCTATGCAGGATGTTTTAAGAGTTATGCCTCTTCATCATCCAAATTACTATCCTGGATGCAACTGGTCTTAGTGTTTTCTTTGGATTGTTTAATAAATTAATACATATTATAGTAGGTTTGGGCTGAATTCACCAAGACCAATAGGTTTAAAGGGGAACCGAAATGAAAATGAAAACTTCTGAGTGGGAGATCTGTTTTTGCCATGTAAACAACCCTCTGTACCAAATTAAACCCAAAATAAAACTGCATTTCACCAGATTTATTTTGAAATACAAAGGCTGGAAGCTGTGTAGAGCTTCCCATCTATACTTTCAATTGTCCTGAAACCTGATGATGTAGACCTCCTACATCCATGAAATTAGAATTTCAATTCTACCCTTTGATGCAATGCAGGCCCCCAACATCCATGACAATTAAATGGCTGGTGGGGATCGTTATACAATTCAATTAGCCTGTCACCTCCCTCATGTAATGTGATATCAACTTAATTGCCAGCGCAAGGCCCCTGGACTGCCACAGTCGGAAGAGCAAGCTTGGTGTATCGTTTTACACATATATATATAGGTCTTCTGAAGCCTTGCGGCACATGCACTGTGCGTTTCGTGTTACATAAGCGATGATAGATTGCTGAATAAGTGATCACCTGTCATGCAGATGAATGAATGCCCAATTGTAGAGGTATAATACGTACGTCATCAGAGTTCAGGCTCATTTTGCGAGATGAAAAACTGTTAAATGGTATCAATATTGAGCTTTCCATCTTTCTGTGCTCAATTTTGCAAGATTGAAAGCTGAATTTTCAACTGTTACAAGGATGGATGATGAGTGTTCAGTTCTACAAGGGATTTTTCAAACCTTGTTGCTCTTGTTGGATTCATTCCCCTTCCCCCATCCTCCAAGTTATAGTGCTCCAAAACAAACAAATATTGAGAGGTGGCACTTTGTGTTTTTATAGCTTATCACGAAATTGTGTCCATTTTGAGTCTGTTGCATAATCCTCCGATTATAGCATGATGGGTAAATTCAAATTATATGACATGAGGATGTATCGGAAAAGTTGTTTTTGTTGTATTTCTTTCAAATTAGTGCCTTTTTGCCTGATACAATTTTATCTCTAATCCAAAACTTACTTACTAATTTACCAGGCAGTTCCAGCAAAGAAAATTGCACAAATAAAAATTAGGAAAAAATGAACAGTCTGAAAAATTATCCACAAAATGGCTCTTGTTTTAGAATGTGACATCAGTGTGATGTCACCAGAGCTGCCATTTTGAATTTTGTTGCATTTTCTGGGAGCGCTTGAACCATAGATATACTTTGGTGAGTTTCAGCTTTCTAGCCTCTAGGATAAAGAAAATAATGAAGCGACTGGCAGGTTAACTATACTTTCAACGATAATATTTTCCCTCAGACAGAGGGTTTCGCACGGCTCAGAGCTAGGGGCACCCCTTCTGATATTATAATGTATCACTCAAGTGATGAATGTGCCAAGTTTGATGCTTTGAATCAACCAGTCACAATTTGTTTGCTAATTGAGTATTTTGTCACAATGTAACATGTGCTTGTGAATTTTTTGACTGCCCAAGACATTTTTTGCAACTTTTAATTTTAATTTGTCCAATTTCTGATCCAGGAGAATTCAGAAGACTGGTATAACACAGATTCCTGATCTTTCCAGTACTCAAGTGGAGATTTTGTGAGTATTGTCTGTTAATAAGATGAGATGAACAATTTCTTTTATCTTGTAATTTTTAGGGAATTCATATCTGATTTATTTTATTGTTGTCATCTGGTCCTGTCCGTATTAAACTTCATTTACCGAATGTTAGTACATGTACTGAGTCATCCATTCATATTTAGTGGTTCAGGGGTTTCAGTACATTTCACATGCGAAAAAATTGCTGGTAAACCCCCCTAAATGAGCCTTATATTGAAGTACTACTTGAAAAAGTAGCCTATCCTGAAAATCACATATTTTGACCATGTTTACAATATATATAATTTTCATATGAACGAGGGAATCTTAGGAAAGGATTTCAATGGGATATTTAGGATTCAGTCATAAATATGCCCTTAACATGCTATGTTAGAAAAAAATTAATATGCTGAACATTGTTTCTCTGCTTATATTTTTACCTCATGTACTACTGATTGAAATTAGGCACAAAAGACCAAGTTTCGTATAAGAACACTGAAATGGTATCAGAGATATACATCATTAAAAAGATTTTGCATAAATTAAAGATGGCCACCAAGGTTTCCGCCCAATCAGAGAAAACCAGAATTTGTCATTTGTCTCTTGAGTAAGCTCGATACTGATGTACATGCCAAAATCGTGCACTTACCGAGAGCGGTATCAGAGAGAACGAGATCGTGTGATTTTGCATAAATTAAAGATGGCCGCCCATCCTTCTCCCCACTCAGAGGAACTGATGTGGTTATTCATTGCAAGTCAGTTGATACATCGATGCTGTATACCGAGTTTGGTATAGAACACTTAAATTGGATCAGAGATATATATCATTAAAGTTTTTGCATAAATTAAAGATGGCTGCCAAAGTTTTCAGTCAATCAGGTCCCAATTCAAAGTATCTGGATGTATCGATGATGTATACCAACTTTCATATAAAACAACTGAATGGTAACAGAGAAATGTATCATTATCGATTTCGCATAAATTAAAGATGGCCTCCAGGATTTCCAGCTAATCAGAAAAGCCGGTTTGGTAATCCA